>ONZH01016198.1:0-29225 GCA_900303285.1 Rhinella marina
CTGAGGTCTGATGGGGGCACAATACGCTGATCTGAGGTTGATGGGGGCACATTCCGCTGATCTGAGGTTGATGGGGCACATTCTGCTGATCTGAGGTCTGATGGGGCACATTCTGCTGGTCTGAGGTCTGATGGGGCACAATACGCTGAACAGAGGTCTGATGGGGCACATTCTGCTGATCTGAGGTCTGATGGGGGCACAATACGCTGAACTTAGGTCTGATGGGGGCACATTTGTGCTGGTCTGAGGTCTGATGGGGGCACAATACGCTGAACTGAGGTCTGATGGGGGCACATTCTGCTAATCTGAGGTCTGATGGGGGCACATTCTGCTGGTCTGAGGTCTGATGGGGGCACAATACGCTGATCTGAGGTCTGATGGGGGCACATTCTGCTGGTCTGAGGTCTGATGGGGGCACATTCTGCTAATCTGAGGTCTGATGGGGGCACATTCTGCTGATCTGAGGTCTGATGGGGGCACAATATGCTGATCTGAGGTCTGATGGGGGCACAATACGCTGATCTGAGGTCTGATGGGGGCACATTCTGCTGATCTGAGGTCTGATGGGGGCACATTCTGCTGATCTGAGGTCTGATGGGGGCACAATACGCTGAACTGAGTTCTGATAGGGGCACATTCTGCTGATCTGAGGTCTCCTTGTGGCCCCCATACAGCATAATGTTTCCTTGTGGTCTCCGTACAGTATAATGTCTAAGGTTAGATTGGCACTATTTTAGGGAGGCACATGCCTTTTTGGTTGCTTTGTATTACACTTTTTGTGATGTAAGGTGACCAAAACTGGCTTTTTTGACACTGTTTTTATTTTATTTATGGAGGATGCAGTAAATCCCCAACCCCCCACATGCTCCTTCTATTGTTCTTTTACAAAGGGACTAATGAGGGCTTTGTTTCCTGTAGCTGGGGTGTAGCAGCACTGTGTAACCTGAAACCAGCAGTACAAAGGCTCTAATATTCTTTTACAAAGAGCCTTTGTACTGAAGGAGCATGTGGGGGGTTGGGAGATTACTGTACTCAGTACAGTACATTTAGGCTACATTCACACGTCCGTATTTGTGCACATCATAGAAAACGGTCAGTTTTTTGCGGATCCGTTGGTCCGCAAAAAACTCTTTTTCCAGGACATCCGTTCCGTTTTTCCGCAAAAAAACGGAAAGGATGTATCCATATGTCATCCGTTTTTTGCGGATCCCAAAAAACGGAAGGATGAATAACATCTGTACCTTTTATTTTTTTGTGATGTAAGGTGACAAAAAATAGCTTTTTTGACACCATTTTTATTTTATTGTTTTACTGCTTTTAGCTGAGGGGTGAGGTGATGTGAGATTTTCGTACAGCAGGGTGTTACGGACATGGCGATACCCAACATGTGTACGTTTTTTTATTTATTCGCGTTTTACACAGTAATATCCTGTTTGGAAAAAAAAAAAAGATTTCTTAGTGTCTCCACAGTGTGAGAGCTGTAGTTTTTTTTATTTTTTGGGCGATTTTCTCAGGTAGGGGCTACTTTTTTGTGGGACGGTTAGATTGGTACTATTTTAGGGGGGAAAACGCCTTTTTGATCGCTTTATATTACACTTTTTGTGATGTAAGGTGACAAAAATAGCTTTTTTGACACCGTTTTTATTTTATTTTTTTTACTGCTTTTAGCTGAGGGGTCAGGTGATGTGAGATTTTCGTAGAGCAGGGTTTTACAGACGTGGCGATACCCAACATGTGTACGTTTGTTTAATTTATTCGCGTTTTACACAGTAATATCCTGTTTGGAAAAAAAAAAAAAGATTTCTTAGTGTCTCCACAGTGTGAGAGCTGTAGTTTTTTTATTATTTGGGCGATTTTCTCAGGTAGGGGCTACTTTTTTACGGGACGAGGTGACGGTTAGATTGGTAATATTTTGGGGGGGCATACGCCTTTTTGATCGCTTTATATTACACTTTTTGTGATGTAAGGTGACAAAAAATGCCTTTTTTGACACCGTTTTTATTTTATTTTTTTTACTGATTTTAGCTGAGGGGTCAGGTGATGTGAGATTCTCGTAGAGCAGGGTTTTACGGACATGGCGATACCCAACATGTGTACGTTTGTTTAATTTATTCGCGTTTTACACAGTAATATCCTGTTTGGAAAAAAAAAAAAGATTTCTTAGTGTCTCCACAGTGTGAGAGCTGTAGTTTTTTTATTATTTGGGCGATTTTCTCAGGTAGGGGCTACTTTTTTACGGGACGAGGTGACGGTTAGATTGGTAATATTTTGGGGGGGCATACGCCTTTTTGATCGCTTTATATTACACTTTTTGTGATGTAAGGTGACAAAAAATAGCTTTTTTGACACCGTTTTTATTTTATTTTTTTTACTGCTTTTAGCTGAGGGGTCAGGTGATGTGAGATTTTCGTAGAGCAGGTTGTTAAGGATGTGGCGATACCCAACATGTGTATGTTTTTTTTATTTTATTTATTTGTGTTTTACGTTTTTTTTGGGGCCCCTGTCCAGTCCCAGAAGGTTGAGGAGCATCACAAGCCTGAGGAGAGGCAGAAGAAGGAAGAGGCTGCTGAGGAGGGGGAGGTAAGTGCTCTGTGTTTGTGTGTTTGTTTTCTATTTTTCAGGGTCGTGAATGCAGAGGACTACGTCGGATTCGGTGGACTACGTCGGACCAGCTTTTTTATTTTTTAAATAAAATGGTCAAACAGGGGTCTGGGGGAGTGTTTATTTCAATAAAATATTTTATACTTGTGTGTGTGTATTTTTTTTACAATACTACAGTTTTAGTAATCATGGCTATCTACAGACGGCCCTGATTACTAATACTGGGCTTAGTGCTTGCCGTTATGGCAGGCCAGCACTAACCCCAACATCTATTACCTCGGCACCCACCGCCCAGGTGTGTCGGGGGGGGGGGGGCGAGTACCCGCAGGACCGGACCTTCTAAATTGAGGGTCTGGCTCTGGGGCGGCTGCAGGCTGGTACCATTAGGCTGGGAAGGGCCAATATCCGTGTCCAGGCTGCCAGGCTGCTGCTGCTGGTTGTATCTGGCTGGAAAATGAAAAAAGGGGGGGACCCCACGCCATTTTTAAAATTTATTTATTTATTTATTTTAAAAAAGCGTCTGGTTGCCATGGTAACTGATCGGAGCCCAGCGATTACACCGCTGGGCTCCGGTCAGGTCCCCACTGCACCACCAATGAAAAGAGGGGGGGGCGCCTGTGGCCACTGCCACCAATGTTTATTATACTGGGGGGGAGGGCGCACTGCGCCACCAATGTGTTAAACCGAGGAGGGGGGTGTCGGGCGCACTGCGCCACCAATGCTTTAAACCGAGGGGGGGTGTCGGGCGCACTGCGCCACCAATGTATTGTATACTGGAGTTGCCATGGTAACCGGAGGCGTCCGGTTGCCATGGTAACTGATCGGAGCCCAGCGATAACGCTGCTGGGCTCCGATCCCCACTGCCACCAATGTATCTTATACTGGGGCCTGGGGCAGTTGGGGCACTGTGCCACCAATGCTTTTTAATAGGGGGGGGTGCGGGCGCACTGCGCCACCAATGTTTTTACACTAAGGGGGGGAGGAGGGCGCACTGCGCCACCAATGTTTTTACACTAAGGGGGGGAGGAGGGCGCACTGCGCCACCAATGTTTTAATCTAGAGGGGGTGGGTTTTAAAACACTAGCGCAGCCCCGATTTCCTCAAGGAGATTGGAGCTCCGCTGAAGTCTTACCATTAAAACTGTAGTTCCATGCGCCATCTGGTGGTGGTTTCATGTAACTACACTTTTATTTTTTGTATTGCGCTTCTGGAATCGCAATTTGTTTGCCAGGAATCGCGATTCCAGTGAGCGCAATCCCTGCTACATCTGTAAGTAGCGTACCTTTGACAACGCTACACTGTATGTTCGTTACTTGAGTAGGAATGTTCGCAGACGCAGTGTATGCGTACGCTAATGCGTACATATTCAGTTAAGTAGCGTACAATTGACAACGCTACACTATGTTCGTTACTTGAGTAGGAATGTTCGCAGACGCAGTGTATGCGTACGCTAATGTGTACATATTCAGTTAAGTAGCGTACAATTGACAACGCTACACTATGTTCGTTACTTGAGTAGGAATGTTCGCAGACGCAGTGTATGCGTACGCTAATGCATACATATTCAGTTAAGTAGCGCACCTTTGACAACGTTACACTGTATGTTCGTTATTTGTGCGGGAATGTTCGCATTAGCGTACGCATTAGTGTAAATTCTCTAATATGCGTATATTTTGCGTCTCCATTGTTGAAGTCACTTGGATTTTTTCCATTTTTTCATTGTAATAGCAACTGCAAGTAAACGAAACTATACCCTATCTGACTCCCATTATTGTAGAAGCAATTATTCAGCCGTTATAGCAAGGTTCGTTTTAGGTTCTGTTCGTACGAATCCGAAATTCAAGAAAGTTCGCCGAAGCAAAGCAAACCAAACTTTTCAAAAGTTTGCTCATCCCTAGTTCTAATCAAAAGCACCATATACATCTGACACAAATAATAATTACATGGAGCTCCTATAATCATTTATTCATCTAATTACCCTAGTGGAGCTAGAAATATAGAATGTCTGAAGAACATTATTGAAATTTACGTTAATATGAACCAACTAATTACTATAACAATTCTAAAGTAGAAATGATTATCCTATTCAGATTAACTTGCAGTTACAGGAATACTTTAATATAGGATTGCATTGCTTGAAATATTTACTACAACAATATTAAAAAGGAGAAAAACAATATAAAGTGTGATAAAAGTATAATGCTAAAATGTATCTAGTTTTAGGGTTTAGATATGGAAAAGCCAAGGGTATATTATGGCAATTACTTAAAGGGATTCTCCAGGCTTTTGATATTGGTGACCTACGCTTAGGATAGGTCATCAATATCAGATCAGCGGGGGTCCGACACCCGGGACCCTCGACAATTATCTGTATGAAGAGACGATGAGTGCAGTGTGCATGTGCCATCTCCCGTCTCTCTTCCTGCTGCTGCTGCTGCTATGTCTATGTTACATTAACTTGATAACTTTTCTTCTAAAGGTTTATTTGATGATATAACATCCTCATTAATTCACTGAAAAATTAACAAATTAATTAGATTTATTTTGAAACAAATTCTTCTAATGTCACATATGTAATGGTTTATATGGATGGTGTTCCATAGTTTTTTAAAACAATCATTAGTATTTATTTGATATCATTCTTGACACTTATTTTATATTTGTGATATTTATAAAACATTTTTTCATTTATTATTTGCTTGACATATTGATCGGAAAACCAATTTAGAGTACTCTGGAAATATAATGGTTTGTGCTATGCAGTCAGGAACTACTAGGCAAAAATTGACACATGGTTTCTATGCACTTTCCCTCGTACTTTACACATAGACAAAACAGTGTATAATTAAATAAAAATGTAAATTCAAAATAAAATAAATAGCCCTTTCCCATATTCGCTCATTTATAAGAGATTAAAAAATAAAAAATAAAATAAAATAAACTACACATAATTGGTATCGTCACATCTGTAATGACCTGATCTATAAACTGATCACAAAGCTGTCATATTTGTGAGTAGCTTACAACCTACGAAAGTTTGGGAACTATTTGATTAAGGAATAATTTGTCTTAGACCATGTAATGTCAACTAGACACAGTCCGTGCAATAACTGCTACTATAATCATTTTTTTGTGCATTCAAAGAATGCTTTTTACCTTGATCATCCGTAAT
The DNA here is from genome assembly GCA_900303285.1 of Rhinella marina. NCBI lineage: Eukaryota > Metazoa > Chordata > Amphibia > Anura > Bufonidae > Rhinella > Rhinella marina. Next base: position 5,774 of record ONZH01016198.1, read on the forward strand.
GATATTTTTTATTTATTTTTCTATTAATTTTTAGCTTTAAGACATGAATCCCATGCAGTTCAGGGCTGAAGATGGATATTTTTATTTTTATCATTTATTTCACAATTCAGTGGAAAAATGTAAAACTGTATTCATCTAATGACAGCTTTTTCATTCCTGAGCAAAACAACACCATCACCATTACCATCTATCACACAAGATACTTAGGGGATTATTTACGAACAGATATACGCCACCTTTTTGGCGTATATATGGCGCAGATTCTGTTGCACACCATGCTGTGGCAGAATCTGCAACTTCCTCCCCACTCATGACAGGTCATTAATCATTTTCTACACCTGGTTTAGATGTAGAAAAAAAGTCTAAAATTAAGCCATCAAGGAAGCTATCTTACGTTTAGAATCGGCGGTGGATACGCCGGCGTTATGTGAGGGCTGGTGCCCTTCGTCAATCCACCACTAGTGCAGGGGCTTATTAAGACTGGCGTCTAAATTGCCGGTCTTAATAAATGTGCCCCTTAATCTGAATTTAGGAGAAATTCTGGTACATTTTGCATTGTAAATCTTGCCTTTTTTTTTTTTTTTGCACCACGCTAATGATAAATCAGTGATGTACATTTGATAGTATCTTTGCAAAGAAGTTTTAATGTACACAGCAGTGTACCTGTGTACAAAGTGTGTGCGGCAGTGCACAACTATATGGTTCCTGACTACAGAGTTGGATGGCCGCTGTGTGCTGCCATATAAGCTCCACTTAACTTCTTATATACAGATATTTTCTTTCTAGAATAGGAAAGAATTCCATACATGAGACTGAGGAGTTTCTAACCTGACTAAGATATGACTTCACAGTGTGATATCACATTCCAAAAGCCATTAAAAAAGTTATATTTACTTGAAGGGGTTGGCTCATCTCAGATATTGGTGGCATATCACTAGGATATGCCATCAAATTAATGTCAGATAGCAGATGATCCCAGAGGTGGGACCCACACCTGTCTCCAGAACGGGCCCTCGAAGTGAAGGACAACACAATGCACATGTGCTTCATGCTCTATTCACTGCTAAGGGAGTTCCAAAAATAGATGAGTGAGTGCGATTAGCTATTTTCAGAAGCCCCATAGCAGCAAATAGCCAAACCAGGGCCCAGCTATTATCGGAACTCCCATATCGGTGAATAAAGGATGTCTGAACTTGCACAGTGAAAGTACTTCTCCACTTTGGGGGGTCTGTTCTGGATATACAGTAGGTATGGGTCCAAGAGACTATCTGACATTGATGGCATATCCTAGCGATATACCATCAATATCTGAGCTGGGAATATCCCTTTATCTCAGTGTCAAGATAAGATTTGCTACTTCAGTACAGAGTCTAATGGAGCATGCCATGATTTTATTTCTATTGGATTTGCATAAAATTTAGCAAAAATAAAAATATATGAGTCAATATGAACTCAAAGACATTCAGAGATACAGCATAGGCCTCATAGACCTTGATCAGCCTTATTATAGATCTATAGAAAGCAGAGAGATAATACAGAAACATGCATGAGCCGTTACACCTAAATACATACCACATACAAAAAAAGAGACATAATTCATACTTATTTTCCTTGTATCAATATCATGATTTTAACAATTAGTCAAAGTGGGAGTAAACACCGCATTTGGTAACATTTGCATATATCGTACCATAATTTCATATTGATTTAGTGATAAGACAAGATGTGTCATAAGATGTGTTCACAGTTTCCATTTGGTTATTATCGAAAACAATATGGCAAAAATTATGTCTGTTTCTGTTCCTGCTGAACTATGCATGACCTGAGAATAGCACACTTCTCACATGAAAACGTCCATACTGTTTCTGACAATGTCGCTAGCACATGCTTCATATTTTATTACGTCTTGGGAAGTTTTGTTAAAGCTGGTAGACATGAAAATGTTCTGCTGATACAAGCCAATGCTCCTTGTATCTCCTACTGGTTGATATTTGTTGAATGCATTGGTAACTAAAGCAGATGTTTACTAATTAATGATAGTTAAAATCAGGAAAGGTGAGGCATATGCTTTTCATCAAGCTGCATCTGTCCACACTAAATGACCTCTTCACCATATCAGTATACACAAAAAGGCTGTAATACATACAGCGATGTAGCAGCCGATTGTTAGGACATTGTACCTACACAGCAATCGCATGGCCGTTAGTGGAGGGAACCACTGCTATTACATGCAGTATGGGGAGGAGCGATCGCTAATGCCAGTCTAATACAGCCCTTACACCTTGTCCTTGATAGCTAGAACACATTTTATAGATGCAGTTGGGTAATAATTGTGATATGAGGAATCTGGTTCACTACCGACCTCTTATTTTACTTCACCGACAATTTTTTGGCATACGTTAGTGCAATATATCATCACCATGTTGCTTCCACTTGTTCACATTTAGCTGTGCTGTAGAGACAAAACTGGATGTCTGTATTGGCTGAGTCCATTTGTATGAAGATCAATTCCAAATCAGTCCTTTAAAGGGTTTCTGTCATAAGAATTTTCAGTATGAAACTGGCTGACATTAGCGATGCGCTAATGTCAACTGCATCTAACTATGCTAACAACTGTACATAGGTACAGAGAACTATGTTTGTACAGTATGAAATGTTTTTGTGAAGCAACTTCAAATGTAACATCTGAAGCTCGCTTTGTTCATCTCTACTCCATAAAATACTATGTGGATGTCCAAGACAGAGTGCCAAATGACAGTCTGCCTGGGCCATACACATAGATTGGATACAAAAATTTAAAATCTTAATAAACATAATCTCATACCTTCGCAGCTCTAAGGTTCGTCGTAGGAATCCCAAGGCGGAATAATATCTATATTCCAGCCTTGAGTTTGCCCCCGAACCACTCGGGGCCCAAAGTTCCTCGTTGTAGTCTTTCTTGTAGTGGTCCCTGATTGACCGCCACTGCACCATGATTGTCGCCCCTGAAAAAAAAAAAGTTAATCTTTACACTACATGATTTTGTGACATCAAAAATGGTTTACTATTTAATTGATATAGCCACAACAACAATGTAAATACATTTGTTGTTAAACTATTGGTGGCAGTGACCCACAACAACTAGACGGTAAACCACTTTTGAGCTATAAAATATACGTATATATACATAAATATGTATGCAATTTGCAATTCAAAATCTGAATACTTACGTCACTGATCTCATTGTCTGTCTCTGAAGTCCTCCCAATTTGGCACAATTGCCTCACCGGGTTGCGTTGTGGTCTGCATGGCGGCGGTCGGTGTGGTACCATAACGCTGGGCGCGCCTTCACCATCTGGATGAGGAGGTTATTATCAATAAAAAAAACTGAGGTCCTCCTTATTCATTCTGGTGGAGACTCTGGAACCCTAAAAATAAAAAAAGGGAAAACTTTAAAATAATGTTTCATACTTTTTGAATTTAAAAGACTTTGATTGCAAATACTCACATGACCCCGACCGCCGCTCGATCCTCTGGCGGAGGCTCGAGGACTGCTATGGGAGGAAATGGGACGAGATGGCTGTAAAACAGAAAAATAAATGATGATTGGAGAACATACTACAGTATTTTTGTAGAAAAATAAAATAAAATAAACGCCTACCATTTCCTGTCCCCCACCCCCACTTTCCTCCTCTCCTGTAACCTCTTGACTGGGAGGCACCTCCTCTACAGATAATGACTGTGTGAAAAATAGAAAAAACAACATTAAAATATGGGAAAAAAATTACAGTGGGTCTTGCGATAATCCGACGTGACATACTGTATCATGTTGGTGACGTCTGTGTGGAGGAGGGCTCCCGGCCTCACTTGAAGAAGATTAGAGATGGGTGAATCTATTCGCCGCTTCGTAGATTCATATTGAATCTTGGAAATTTTCTCCTCCGAAGTGAATCCGGATTTTTTAGGATTCACTTCGTATTACTCGTAAATCTTCGCAAAATTTTGAACACTAACGAAACATACAAAACGTACGCATTCTGCGTGAGGCAGGAAAATACAATACGCCCCGCAAGAACGGGAAAGTGAAGGTACGCCCCCCCGGATCTAACCATTTGCACGTATAGGGAGTGAAGACTCCTCCCTCAGTACTCCACCCTCCTCTGAACCAGTTTAGACCAGCGCTGAACACTGAGCAAGTAGCAAGCATGGCTAAGGAGCTGCGTCCCAACTGGAACCAGATGGCCTTTGGGGACGAGTTCCCTGAACCACCGCCCGCTCCAGATATCAGGGTGTCACACTCTGAACTGAAGGCAAGTAAACCACCTACAGTGCCCTTATTCTCCTTACCGCCTGTGGAGTTAGCTGCGCATCGTGAGGCAGTTCCTCGTCGTCAGGCGGCTGGTGCATCTGCTGTGGCTGGTGCGGCTGGAACGTCTGCTGTGGCTCTTGCGGCTGGAGCGTCCACTTCACCGCCCAGGAGGAGATCCACGACAACACCTTCCATAAAGCAGAACCCGATTGTGCCACCATCAGTGATGGCCCATGCGCAGATCCTCTGGGACTATAAAAACGCCGTTAAGGACTGGGTCATCCAGGTACTAGACCACCCCAGGCCGGGAGATCCTGCATTGGAACGCAGAAAGGGAACAGTCCTGTGGTTTTCCGTTGAGAGAGGGTCTGGCTTCCTGGCAGATGACGAGGATGGAAAGGAGTATTTTGTGGGCCGCAGGTCAGTGAAACGGCCGTACCTGCCACAACCTCGTTACAGCCTGTATGTGGAGGATCAGGTGGAGTACACCCCCATGGCATCCCTAAAACGCCCTTTTGCGACCGGAATTACCCTCCTTTCTAAGCCCCTGGTACCTACAACAGAACCAGAAGTGTGGCCGGATGAACCACCAGGTTCAGGACGCTTGCGCTGCCTTCAGGAGTCCCCAGATGGTGTCCTCCGGTTCAGGGAAAAGCCACAGCCAGAGCCTCTGATTCCTGGACTGCCAGCACCACCACCACCACAGTCCTTTCAGCTGGGTCAGCTGACGACAACACCGTTTACGTTCCAATCCACGGTCATCCACTAATACCAGCTGCCGTGGAAGATGAAGCCAGCAGCAGCCAGGGAAGATGGGGCTACTTCCCTGGATGCAACCTTGCCAGAACCACTGCAGCCAGAAGTCCTTACCCCTGCCGTCCCGGAAGGAGGATCCGGAAAAGCGCAAATGGCTGCAGCGCTCGCCAGCGTCACCACCACCCGGACCCGGTCAAGTCCGAATTCCGGAAGAAGAGGGCACTGGAGTTCTACTACGGCAGCGAGCGTGGCCTACAAGAGGCTGAAGCATCCTCTGATGATGTTTAGCAGCATTTCCAGCGAGGAGGACTTCAGGTCCCTCATATGAGGAACCATTCTACTGGTTGGGTGATGTAATGGACACCTCAGGAGGACCTATGGGAGCCACACCATGGACTGCACCTGACGGGTGAGAGCTAGTTGGCACTTTTTATGTTTTGTTGTTTGTATTTCCCCTGTTTGACTCTCACCCAGATGGGCATGGCTGTCAGGAGTCCCCCCCCCTATTCTGCAGAAAAGTTCCAGTTGCGCCTAAGCGCGCCTATTTTCCTTTTTCCCCCCTTTTCAGGTTATTTGGGAGCCCCCTTTGCAAAAAGGGTTCTCTATTTGCGAGGAGAGGATCTAATGTATATCTGAGCCTTTTATGCTTACAAATGTAAAATTGATTGCACTAAAATGTTTGCATACTTATGTCTTTGCTGTATTTTAGCTACACTGTTTTTACTGGTTAAGCACTTTAGCCCATTGTGTGTATGCTTTTTCAGATACTGCAATGTATGTGTCCTATTATGCACTTATTGTCCAGTGTTTTTAGTAAATTATGCACTTAGCTGGATATCTAGCAGTGAGCACCTTATTTTTCTACCTCATATGGACTGTCTCTAAAGACTGTATGCCGCGGCCTAGCCTCGTGCGTATGACGCATTCGTGCGTTAATAGTATGCTAAGGATTCGTACGCACTTTTGTACGCTAATCCTTGCGTATTGCATACTTTTAACTACGCTGAATGTACTTTGTAATTTGTGCAGGAATGTTCGCAAAACAACGATTGTTTTTTTGAATGTAGATTCGACCTAATAAATTTGTTTAAGTACGAATCTTGTTAGAAATTCGGCGAATATTCGGCGAAGCGAATTTTGGATGATTCGCTCATCTCTAAAGAAGATATGTCTATTAAAACATAAAAAAAATCAGTATTTGAACTTTACACACGACAAGCAGACCCACGTACATATTACTTACTTTCCATTTATAACTACTTAAAAATTCAGCTGTCAGAAGGATTGCTGTAATGCTGGCCAGAAGGCTGGCTGTAATGCTGGTTGGAAGGCTGGCCGGAAGGCTAGCTGTAATGCTGGCTGGCCAAATTTTTTTTTTTTTACTTTTGGGTCTAAAAAAAAGAAATATTAAAAAATATGAAATTATTAAAAAATGCAAAATGCAATAGTAAATAGGGACTGCAGGTAGTGTAAGTACATGGGGATGCTAGGAGTAGTAGTCCTAGGTACTGCTACTCCTAGCATCCCCTATGTACTTACACTACCTGCAGTCCCTATGCAATAGTAAATAGGGACTGCAGGTAGTATAAGTACATGGGGGATGCTAGGAGTAGTAGTCCTAGGTACTGCTACTCTTAGTATCCCCTATGTACTTACACGACCTGCAGTCCCTATGTACTATTGCATAGGGACTGCAGGTAGTGTAAGTGCATAGGGGATGCTACGAGTAGCAGGACCTAGGACTACTACTCCTAGCACCCCCTATGTACTTATACTACCTGCAGTCCCTATGCAATAGTGCATAGGGACTGCAGGTAGTGTAAGTACATGGGGATGCTAGGAGTAGTAGTCCTAGGTACCGCTACTCCTAGCATCCCCCATGTACTTACACTACCTGCAGTCCCTATGTACTATTGCATAGGGACTGCAGGTAGTATAAGTACATAGGGGGTGCTAGGAGTAGTAGTCCTAGGTACTGCTACTCTTAGTATCCCCTATGTACTTACACTACCTGCAGTCCCTATGCAATAGTACATAGGGACTGCAGGTAGTGTAAGTACATGGGGGATGCTAGGAGTAGTATTCCTAGTTACTGCTACTCCTAGCATCCCCTATGTACTTACATAGGAGATGCTACCGTGGGAGTAGCAGTACCTAGAACTACTATTCCTAGCATCAACTATGTACTTATAACATCCAGCTCCTATGTATAAGTACATTGGAGCTGCTTATAATTATTTATTTTTGGCCTTTCACACACACAAAAAAAAGTATACTCACGTTTGAGGACATGGTGCCGACTACCTCGCAGGCTGGCGTTCTGTGGCTTTAACAGGAAGCTGGAAACCAGCTACTCCTATATCCTGGCGCAGGCGCAGAACAGAAAAACAGATCCGTCAATGCGGCAATTTCAGGAACACTTTTTACCGGATCTGGCATTAATACATCTCAATGGAAATTAATACCGGATCCGGCAATTGCGTTATTGTTCTGGAATTTTGGCCGGAAAAAATACAGCAGCAAGCTGCGGTATTTTGACCGGTCAAATACTGTAAGAGGAATGGAATGGAGGACATCCTGATGCAAACTGAACGGATTGCTTTCCATTCAGAATGCATTAGGGTAAAACTGATGCGTTTTTTTTCCAGTATTGAGACCCTATACCCAATTTCAATACCGGGAAACAATAACGCTTGTGTGAAAGTACCCTAAGTATGGGATGAAATAATGTTTTTGTAAAATGTTGTGTACTGTAATATAATTTTTGTATTTTTTTCAATTTCTAAGCTGTGAACACTAGCATTGCCTTCCATAATCAGCTGCTGTTGAACATTATTAACGCTCAGCTAGGTGCATATGATCTTTCCCTTTTTGTTTGTTTTTATATAAACCGCAGAAGCTTCAGACAACTTTAAATACAGTGCACGCTTCGGGTTTTCATCATTTCCCATTCCTAAAGACTACCTGATGGGGAATTTATAATGCAGCAGAGGTCTAGACATCAGACTAGGCAGATTTGCAATAACATCAACTAATTTCAAAGCATTCTTCACTAGTACACTCATGTCTAATGCTGGTTTACATAGCCTAATTAATCCTTATTTGACCTGAATTAACTTCTAATCTGTGTGAAACTAAAGAGCTTTGCTTAGATACAGCATATAATGAAAAGACTAAAAATCCTGTGTCACATTTTGACATGTGGTCGACATCTGGATTATGTTCTTTACATGGTGCCATTAAGGATGGAGTCTGTTTTCTGGTTAACTCTAAAATTATTTTAAAAATTTGTGACTGTATTTTAGTTTGCATATTTTTTGTTCATTAAAGGGCTATGTGGAAATAAATTTTCTACTCTCTCTAGCAATACTGTACATACATGACTCTTTTAAAACTGGATATGTATACATTTGTAATGCTGGTTTTCACTGCAATAACAATTTCATGCATTGAAACCAGATTCTGATATATTTTGTTTATTCCTAATCTATTTTTATTCCCAACTGTAGATTTTTTTAAATATATTTTTTATACTTGATTATAGGGGCTGCCATCTTGCAAGAGCTGCTTACAGCATTCAGAGATATGCTTTACAGCAGCCACATGGACCCTTGCAATCTGTAGTCTAGAGATACGTGACCATCACCTATTGAGAATAATGTGATTGTGTACTATCTATATATAGGTGTTACCTTTCATTGTGACCCTGCCTGTGATGATAACTTCTAGTCAGCCCGTCAACTGTCTTGGGGATAGGTTTGGCTCATATTATTTTCAGATGCTATATTCTGTTAATAGCAAAAATACTGTATCTATAAAATGTGTCATTTTCATACTGTTGAAACAGAGAAAACTCACTATTACTCTGATCTCTTCCTGTCTTGATTACTGTAACTGACTACAAATGGGTCTTCCGCTTTCTAAACTCTCCTATCTACAATCTATCCTGAATGCAGTAGATAGTCTAATCTACGTATCTGTCCAATAACTACACCAATGTATCCACCCTGTGTCACTCTACTGTTTACTACTCCACTATCAAATACAATGTAAACTTCTCTGTCACATACAAAGCTCTCCATAGTGCTACACCTCCTCACATATCCTCCTTCATTTCTGTTTACTATGCTACCAGTGCATTCTTTTCTGCCAACAATCTAAGACTAAGAAGACTTATAATTCAAGCCTCAGATTCCTCACTCCAAAACTTTTTATTCAAACTGCACAAGCTCTTTAAAATATGCTGGACAATCAGGTTAATGCCCAATATCCACAGATTTAGTTGTACCCTAAAACGACGCATTCCCTAATCATGCTCTTTTTCATTTATTCTTTTCTACATTCATTAATGCATGACTGACTCATGCAGCTTTATGTGTACTACCACACTTTTAGAAAAGTACTTTTACCGTTTGTGCCACCTGTATTTTTCTCAAAGATTTTAAAGTGTGTCTGTCAGCAGATTTATGAAGCTGGCTGACCTGTTACATGTGCACTTGGCAGATGAAGGCATCTGTGTTGGTCCCATGTTCATATGTGCCCACATTGCTGAGAAAAATTATGCTTTAATAAAGAGAAACGAGGCATTGCCATAACAGCTAAAGAGTATGCACTCTCTGCAAATGTTAAACCCTATCTACTTTGATTGATAGGGTCAGGTGTTATGATGTTTTCATTTCACAAGCAGGACACTCACTTCTATTATTTCAATTGCTAATTAGACTGATAAGCTTACTTGATTGATACATGTACCATCTGATTTTTAAAGTGAGAGGATTGCTGAATAGGGTTGAGCGAGCCCGAACCACAAAGTTCGGGTTCACACCGAACTTTGCGAGTTCGGGTACCCAGACCCGAACCCGGACTTTTTCACTAAAGTTCGGGTTCGAGTTCGGTGTTCAGGTAATTCTATTATTTTCCGTTATAACATGGTTACAACGGAAAATAATAGCATTCTTAAGGCAGAATGCAAAATAAAATGGCCTTCTAGGGCTTAAAAATAATAAAAAAATTCACCTTGTTCACTTGATCGTGCAGCCAGTGTCTTCCTTCTTCTTCTTCTTCTTTCAGGACCTGCAAAAGGACCTGCGGTGCCATCACCGCGCTCACCATGTGGTAAGCGTGATGACGTCATCGCAGGTCAGGACCTATGATCAATATCATCGCGCTTACCACGTGGTGAGCTAGGTGACATCACCGCAAGTCCTTTTGCAGGTCCTGAAAGAAGAAGAAGGAAGACACCGGCTGCGCGATCAAGTGGACAAGGTGAGTTTGTTTTATTATTTTTAACCCCTAGAAGGCCATTTTATTTAGCATTCTGCCTTAAGAATGCTATTATTTTTCGTTATAACCATGTTATAATGGAAAATAATAAAGGGAAGTTTGGGTCCCCATTGATTTGAATGGGGTCTGGGTTCGGGATGAAGTTCGGGTCAAGTTCGGGTCCCAAACTTCCTTGGGTTCGCTCATCCCTACTGCTGAAAAGTGATCTCTACAGAACATCTCTACAGAACAGGAAGTGTCAACCCATTATGAAGTTCAGGGGATCATTGAAAACTGAATTTTTTTAAATTTTAATATAAAAAGTGTCATGAAAATTTTGTAAAAATACATGCTTACTGTGAGTAAATTGAGGGTAAGAAATTGATTTTCCAGGCATTTAAAGCACTTTTGATTCATATCCAAATCTAATTTCTTAGATGATTCGGACAAATTGGACCAAAATTAATTTTGGGAAATGCTCTCATCTCAGTGTGGCCAACAGGACTCTATAGATATGTTATACAGTATATACTTTAGAGGTATATGAGAAACTTAAAAACTAAACCTTGCTTGATGAATGTGGAAATGTGTTCAGAAATTTTAAATAGGTCTAGTAGAGTAAGACACCTAGATGAGTGATAAAAAGTATTCTCAAGAAGTCCAGTTAGGTTTCGCTTAACTCTCTCTCTCTCTCGCTCTCTCTCCCTCTATATATATATATATATATATATATATATATATATATATATATAGAGAGAGAGAGAGAGAGAGAGAGAGAGACACTGAGACACATTTTTTGATATCTAATGTGAAGTCACATTTCATTTTGGCTCTTAATAAGTCTTTTTCTTCTTGTTTCTAGACTGAAAATGGATTCAGTTCAGTGATGTATATAGTAAGAGAGAATGAATGATGAGGTTTTCCTCCTCTGAGATTTTCATATCACAGCTGTCTACAGCAATTACAAACAAACGTCGACCTCTCTATCAGAAGTGACACTAATATATTGTTTGCCCATTTTGCTTAATTACACACTGCTATCAAAATGTAACTCAACATAAGGTCAGTAATTCTATTTCAACAAGCTTCTTCTGTCAACTTAATGTGACACATTGGGAAATTTTAAATATTTTAGATTGCCAATGAAAAATAATCCTGAGTACTTACTGAATAACACTGTTGATGTTAAAATGGTTACTGTTAAAATATTGTGCTATTATTCTGCAGGTGCAGCCTATAATCAATTGTACCAACATTAACAGCATGATGTGTATTGACTATTGAAGATCTAGATATATGACACTCAGTACCAAGAGTCCACAATCTTAAACTGTAAGTCTGGAAGGCTATAAATGGAGAAAAATAATATAAATACTACTACGGTACATAGACAAAGACTCCATGTGCATTATGTTAGAATATCAGGATACTATTTTCCTAAATGTTAGTATTTTCACACTTTGTTTAGGTATGTTTAGTGTGGATACTGTGATTGATATGTGGAATGTGGCTACCCAAGAGTGAAGAATACTGCACGTAAGACTCTTTTGAGCCCTAAACCTTGCAATACCTTGTCATCAGTTGTTCGTTTTATTACCAACTATAACCCACAATGACATAACATGAGGAATATCTTCTCAATATTTTGGCCTGTTCTCCTTTCTGACCCTGATCTCAAGCAGGTTCTGACTCCATCTCCGGCATGTGTAGCTAAAAGAAGCATAAATCTAGTGCATGGCCATTATGTTCCTCCAAAATCACCATTTGTTTTTGACTACAAAGGTTCAAAATGTACACTTTATCAATTGTAGTTATTTACCATGCAACAGGCCCATGTGGCCTGATATACATTGAAATGACCATGCGTGAATTTAGTGTGGATTCAAGAACATCAAAAAGATATCGCTACACTTTTTTGCAACACTATTTTGACAAACACGCAAATAGATGGGAGGATCTCAAATTCCGTGGAATTGATAAAGTCTCCTTAGGATCCAGAGGTGGCAATCTATTCAAGAGATTGGGATGTGTTGAATACAAGTGGATAGTTAAGCTGCAGACTCAGGTATCTAAAGGCCTCAATTAAAAAATTACTTTTTGCGCCATACCTTTTATAAGAATTTTCATATGTTTGTTAATTTTAGTTGTATTTTTTAATATTCATGTATTTTAACCAGTGGTGGTTGGATGCCATTATTCTACTTCCAGTTCTTTTTATGTTTTCATAATTTTTATTGGCCGGGCTGTCAAACAATAGTATTTTGAATTCTAATGCTGTTACTCTCTCTTTTTCAGAGAGTTTTTTTATTACCCATTTAGGAAATGACCATATGGAGTAGTTCAATTCTCCCAGTATCTACTGGAGATTTTCTCTTTTCAGAGTTTTGAACTTTAAAAGATCATTGGCATCATTGCTAGGCTTGAGCGAATCAAGCTTTAGATCACAGATCCAAAGTCGATTTGTTCAAACACGTTGGTTTTAATGCTTTCTGAGACCAGTCTCTGTAAAGCACTAAAATGTATTGCCTACACAACTTTGAATTTTAAAAACATCTAAAATTAGGAATCTGAAGTCAAGTTTGGTACGAAATGCAACTTCAGATTCCTAATTTTAAATGTTTTTAAAGATGCAGAAATGAGTACAGAATTAATTCACTAAAGTTTTGCACAACTTCAGGTAAAACGAGGTTTGGCTCCACGGAGCATTAAAATCGAGCTGTTTGACCGAATCGACTTTGCATCAATGATCGGAAGCTTGATTCGCTCAACACTAGAGATGAGCGAGCACTAAAATGCTCGGGTGCTCGTTATTCGAGACGAACATTTCCCGATGCTCGGGTGCTCATTTCGAGTAACGAACCCCATTGAAGTCAAAGGGAGACTCAAGCATTTTTTGCAGGGGACCAAGGCTCTGCCTAGGGAAGGCTGGGTGAAAACCTGGAAACATCAGAAAATTATGGAAACCACGGAAATGGACAGGAAACAGCAGGGGCAGCATGCATGGATGCCTCTGAGGCTGCCTAAACCCACCATTACCCCAAATTCTCCTGCAACAGCCTGGTGGTTACCCTCATGGCAATTGTGCTCACCCAGACCAAGACAGGCGAGGCACATGCCCATCACATGTTAGGGAAGAACCCAACTAGGTGCAACGAAGGTCCATCACCCATGCCCATGCTGGCACTGCTCTCCTATCCCCAGCCACACGATGCAGGCATAAGCCTGACACAGCATGGTGGTGACACCAACAAGTGACCAAGTTAGATGAGGTAGCTGGTGAAGCACCCAAAAATTTAGCCTGACAGTATGGCAGTTACACCACCAATGACTTTGTCCGACTGAGAATGCAGTGAAATGGCTTTTGTTGAGCCTCCTAAAATTTTTCTCTTTTCGGAGTACATAAAGTCGACCCTCAGCAAAAATTTTTTTTTAAATGTCGGTACTTGCGCCTCTTGAAAAATTGTTTTGGACTGTCTGTTTGATGCTCCTGAAACATTGTTTTACAGTGTCTGTAGTTGACACTGTGGAAAAATTGTTTGGAGAGAGGGCCTGTAGGTGGCCCTCCGGAAAAATTGTTTAGAGAGAGGGCCTGAAGGTGGACCTCCGGAAAAATTGTTTGGAGAGAGGGCCTGTAGGGGGCCCTCCGGAAAAATTGTTTAGAGAGAGGGCCTGAAGGTGGACCTCCGGAAAAATTGTTTAGAGAGAGGGCCTGAAGGTGGACCTCCGGAAAAATTGTTTGGAGAGAGGTCCTGTAGGGGGCCCTCCGGAAAAATTGTCGTAAAAGAGTGCCAGTTGGCATTCTAAAAAATTGCGTTTTGGGTCAGCGTTAGGCAAAGACGACAAGGAGGAGGAGGAGTAGGAGGAGTAGAGAAGAGGAATCGGATACATAAATAATGTTAATCTTTAGCTGCTTTCCCCTGGAGGAGATTTGAATTCCGGTGAAATCCAGGCTTTGTTCATTTTAATAAGCATCAGCCTGTCAGCGCTGTCAGTTGACAGGCGTGTACGCTTATCGGTGATGACGCAACCAGCTGCACTGAATACCCGCTCTGACAACACGCTAGTGGCAGGGCAGGCCAGCACCTCCAAGGCATACAGCGCCAGTTCAGGCCACGTATCCAGCTTTGAAACCCAGTATTTGTAGGGAGCAGAGTGATCGGTCTGGACGTTGGTATGGTCAGCTAGGTACTCCCTCACCATCTTTCTGTAAATCTCACCCCTACTCTGACATAAAACTGGCAAAGGCCTTGGAGAGAGTTCCCCTGCCAGTGCTGGACAAGCTGCCTGCTCGCCTCCTCTCCCCCGCTACTTGGCCCACAGAACCACGCCCTCTGCCGCTAGCAGCGTCAGATGAGAAGGATTGTTTCAGCTTGTGCACCAGGACCTGTTGATATTGATTCACTCTCATACTCCTTTCCTCTACAGGTATGAGAGTGGAAAGGTTCTGCTTGTACCGTGGGTCCAGGAGAGTGAACACCCAGTAATCGGTGTTTGAAAAAATTCTTCTAATGCGAGGGTCACGGGATAGACAGCCTAACATGAAGTCTGCCATGTGCGCCAGAGTCCCAACACGCAATAATTCCCTCTCCTCACTGGCCTGACTCTCCATTTCCTCCTCCTTCTCCTTCTCCAAGTCCTCCTCTTCAGCCCATACACGCTCAAGAGTTAAGAAGGACTGAGCACTGGTACCCTCTTCTGTCTCTCCGACATTCTCCTCCTCTTCCTCCTCATCCTCATCCCCCTCCTCCGATACGCGATGAGAAACATACCGGAGGGTGCTCTGGCTATCAAGCGACGTATCTTCCTCCACCGTCTCTTGTGACAAGCGCAAAGCATCCGACTTCATGCTGAGCAGTGAGTTTTTCAACAGGCAAAGCAGCGGGATGGTGAGGCTGATAATGGCGGCATCGCCGCTGACCATCTGTGTTGACTCCTCAAAGTTGCTCAACACCTGGCAGATATCAGACATCCACGTCCACTCCTCATTGTAGACTTGAGGAATCTGACTGACCTGACTACCAGTTCTGGTGGAAGTTGACATCTGGCAGTCTACAATCGCTCTGCACTGCTGATAAACTCTAGATAACATGTTTAATGTCGAATTCCATCTTGTGGGCACGTCACACAACAGTCGGTGAGTGGGCAGTTGTAGGCGGCACTGCGCTGCCCTGAGAGTGGCAGCATCTGTGGTCGACTTGCAGAAATGCGCACAGATGCGGCGCACCTTGGTGAGCAAATCAGACAGATTGGGGTATGTCTTGAGGAATCGCTGAACTATGAGATTGAACACGTGGGCCAGGCATGGCACATGTGTCAGTCTGCCGAGTTGCAGAGCCGCCACCAGGTTACGCCCGTTGTCACACACAACCATGCCTGGATTGAGGTTCAGCGGTGCCAGCCACAGATCGGTATGCGCCGTGATTTCTTGGGCGTTGTGCCTTTTGTCACCTAAGCTCAGCAGTTTGAGCACCGCCTGCTGGCGCTTACCCACGGCACTGCTGCTGCGCCTAGAGCTACCTACTGAAGGCGCCGTGCCCACGGATGGTAATTCGGAGGAGGAGATGGAGGAGGAGGAGGGGTCGGAGGAGGAGGAGGCATAGTACGTCTGAGAGACCGTGACCGAGGTAGGCCCCACAATCCTCGGTGTGGGCAGTACATGAGCGGCCCCAGGGTCAGACTCGGTCCCAGCCTCCACCAAGTAAACCCAATGTGCCGTCAGTGATATATAGTGTCCCTGCCTGGCAGCACTTGTGCACGTGTCCCTGGTTAGGTGGACCTTCTCAGAAACAGCGTTGGTCAGGGCACGGATGATGTTCTGTGACACGTGCTGGTGTAGGGATGGGACGGCACATCGGGAAAAATAGTGGAGGCTGGGGACCGAATACCGAGGGGCAGCCACCGCCATGAGATTGCGAAAGGCCTCGGTCTCTACCAGCCTATAGGGCAGCATCTCCAGGCTCAGCAATTTGGAGATGTGGACGTTGAGGGCTTGGGCATGTGGGTGGGTGGAACTATATTTCCTCTTGCGCTCCAGCGTCTGCTGTAAAGACAGCTGAACGCTGCGCTGGGACACATTGGTGGACGCTGTGGAGGATCGTGGTGGCGAAGGTGTGGTTTTCCGTGCTGGGGTCCTGGGCAGGGGGTTGACTAGCAGAGGCAGCGAGTGACACAGGGGAAGGAGCAGTGGTGTGACCCGCAGGAGGTGAACGGCCTTGGTTCCATTGAGTGGGGTGTTTAGCACTCATATGCCTGCGCATGCTGGTGGCGGTTAGGCTAGTAGTGGTGGCACCCCTGCTGATCTTGGTGTGGCACAGGTTGCACACCACAGTCCGTCGGTCATCCTCACTTTCTTTAAAGAACCTCCAGACTTGCGAACATCTAGGCCTCGCCATGGGAGCTTCACTACGTGAAACAGTTGCTGCTGATGCACCAGCTCTTGCCCTGCTTCTCCCTCTGGCCACACCACTGCCTCTTCCAACCTGTTCTGGTGCAGCACTCGCCTCCGCCTCAGAAGCACTGTCTTCCATCGGCTTATCAACCCAGCTTGGGTCAGTCACCTCGTCATCCTCCGATTCCTCAGTCTGTTCCCCCCTCGGACTTCCTGCCCTGAAAACAACTTCACCACTGTTTGACAACCGTGTCTCCTCATCGTCCGACACCTCTTTACACACTTCTTCCACTAAGTCAACAATGTCATCACCCTCAGACTGCGACAGTTGGAAAACTTGGGCATCGGGAAAGAGGTCAGCAGCAACCTGAGAAGTGGTTTGTGACTCTGGGAAGGGTCCAGAAAACAGTTCCTCAGAGTATGCCGGATCGCATTCCAAATTTTCCTGGGAGGGGGCAGACTGGGGGGGAAGGAGGTTGAGGTAGATGAGCCAGAGGAGTGCTCCCTTGGGTAACGTGGGTGGACTGCGTGGAAGACTGACTGGTGGACAAATTACTTGAAGCATTGTCCGCAATCCACGACATCACCTGTTTGCACTGTTGTGGTTTCAACAGTGCTCTACCACGTGTCCCTGTAAGTTGAGACATGAAGATAGAGAGTGTAGCTCTGCGGCGTTCCCCTGCTCCCTCATCAGCAGGTACTGTCTCACCCTGCCCAGGTCCACGGCCTCTGCCCCCTGCAGTAACTGAATGCCCACGCCCTCGTCCTCGACCTTTAGCCCTGGGGTTCAACATTTGGTATTTTGGTATTATATATACCAAAAAAAAAAAATGGGCCTGTTGTACTGAAACCTACAAACTTTTTCAATCTGAACAAGTTAATGTATAGGTGGATAAATTAGAGCAAAATTACGTATTTTATTACGTACCGTGCAGTATGGAGCAATTACACTGAAACTATTAGATTAGGCAGACTTGGTCTGCTTAAGTGCAACCCAGACAAATGTAGCACAGAGATTTTTCTAATGTAGCTGTATCAGTGAGAGCAAAAGACCTTTTTTAATTGCGTGATGTACAGTATGGGTCACCTGGACAGAAAATACGGATTGTGGTTTGTGGTGACTGGACAGCTGAACTGTGACACACAGAATGGTTCCACACAGCTGTATGAAATGGATTTGTATCACTGAGATAAAACAACAAAAAAAGCAATTTTTTTTTATTTTTTTATTTTAACGTGACGTGCAGAATTTATCAGAGAGCAAACTCAGCCCCTGCTGAATGTGGCTATTTTCACTGCAACCCAGAAAAATGTCGCACTCAGATTTTTCTATATCACTGAGAGTATAAAAAACCTATTTGCAGTCTCCCTGCAAACTGCTGCAAATATGGCGATAGCTGCACTACTAGTGCCAGCCAGCCCAGCCAGAAGGAGACAAAAAAAAGTGTCTTGTAGCCCTTAGAAGGGCTGTTGGGTTCTTTTGAGATCACTCCAGCCTAACAGAGAACTAAATCCAGGCCCTAACACTCTCCCTGAAATGCAGCAGATCTGTCCCTAACGACATCCAGACAGCCTCTGAGCCGAGCACCGCCGGACGTCACTAGTATATTCCAGAGTCACCTGATCTGGCCAGCCAACCCCTGCTATCGTCATGTAAGGCCCCATGTGATGCTGGGGGGTACCGCAGAGTCTCCTGGCTAGTGATTGGCTGAGTTATAGGCGCCAAAAATTCTAAATGCGGGAGATGCCATTTCCTCGAGCATGGCGAGATACTCGTCCGAGTAGCGAGCACTTACGAGTACCCTAATACTCGAACGAGTATCAAGCTCGGACGAGTATGCTCGCTCATCTCTACTCAACACTAATCATTGCTATTAATATTTTTTTTACTACTTTTTCTACCAATCACTATCTATTTTTTTTTGTATTTTAATTTTTATCATTATCGAATCCCCTGTATCACTTTTTTCAGTCTGGTTCTGGTTATATTTTTTAACCATGGGGAAATATCACTACCCTCATTCACATTATTTTTTTTACACATGCATCAATTCACTTTTACACTTGTTTGTTTTCTCACATTTGTCCTGTTTCCCTTTTTCCTGTTTTTTTTTAAATATTTTTATATTGTTGTGGACTTTTCACTGCACACATTGTGCACCTCACTTTTTCTTCACAATTTAGTTTGTTTATCTATCCCCAACACTTCACATTGCATCAATCTAGTTCACACATGTTTTACTATGCACACTCACGCATCACCATCACATTTACATGCTTACACTTACCATCACTTATCTTAATTATCATTCTTTTCTCCTCACAGGTTTAACTCTTTAACTGTACTAAGATGACCACTCATATACTACAGTTTTGCCATATATCCACTTCTTGCCACTTTTTCTTTTTTTTTCTTTTATCACAATAACACATTTACACCAATATTACTATACAATCATGGACTTAGCAGACATAATTTTTAATTTCATCATGTCACTCATCATATACAATTATCTCTGCTTGGTAATAATTCATATATTATAGTAATCATGATATTAATCATATTCCAATAACATCCTCATTAATGCAAAATTCATCATAATATCTAACATATGTTCAGAGATTTTTATCATGGTTCATGTTAATTCTGTAATAATCTATCACCATATTAATCATGTCCATTTTATATCTAATTACCGTATTTTTCGCCCTATAAGACGCACCGGCCCATAAGACGCACCTAGGTTTTAGTGTAGGAAAATAAGAAAAAAATATTTTTCAGCAGATCCTCTTATCATACTGCCCATAAATTTAAGGACATCACATCGGACCCCCATATCAGCCCCCTGTGCCCCCATACCATCTCACTGTGCTCCCACCAGACCTCAGATCAGCAGAATGTGCCCCCATCAGACCTCAGATCAGCAGAATGTGCCCCCATCAGACCTCAGATCAGCAGAATGTGCCCCCATCAGCCCTCAGATCAGCAGAATGTGCCCCCATCAGCCCTCAGATCAGCAGAATGTGCCCCCATCATACCTCAAATCAGCAGAATGTGCCCCCATCAGACCTCAGAGCAACAGTATGTGCCCCCATCAGACCTTAGAGCAACAGTATTTGCCCCCATCAGACCTCACATCAGCAGAATGTGCCCCCATCAGACCTCAGATCAGCAGAATGTGCCCCCAACAGACCTCAGATTAGCATATTGTGCCCCCAACAGACCTCAGATTAGCATATTGTGCCCCCAACAGACCTCATATTATCATATTGTGCCCCCAACAGACCTCATATTATCATATTGTGCCCCCATCAGACCTCATATAACCATATTGTTCCCCCATCAGACCTGAGATTAGCGTTTTGTGCCCCTTCACACCTCAGATCAGCATCTTGTGCCCCTATCAGACCTCAGATCAGCCCACCCAGCCACTTAAAGACCATACTTACCTGTTCTGCGCTGCCGCTGCCGTCCGGTCCCACGCTCCGCGCTCCTCTCTCTTCCCTGCCGGCACGCACTATGACCTGACGCTGCAGCGTCAGCGTCAGGTCATAGTGCGTGCCGGCAGGGAAGAGAGAGGAGCGCGGAGCGTGGGACCGGACGGCAGCGGCAGCGCAGAACAGGTAAGTATGGTCTTTAAGTGGCTGGGTGGGCTGATCTGAGGTCTGATGGGGGTCCCTACATACAAGTGAGCGCTTCCTTATGGAAGCGCTCACTTGTATTCGCCCTATAAGACACACCGCATTTTTCCCCCTACTTTTGGGGGGAAAAAAGTGCGTCTTATAGGGCGAAAAATATGGTATATCATGTAATTCAATATCTTACAAGCAAATCATGTTAGTAATATTATTTGACAAAGACAATTCTTCTTGCGCACATGCACACTCCATGCCTTCCGGATGCCTTGGACATGTCGTGGGACTCACAGCATGGTATGCTATTGATGGCGTGCCATATAGCGAATGGCAGGATTTATATCAAATTAACACCAGGTATGCACGCCACATTATTATTGGTTTAGATTATGTCACTCATGTCTCCACACTTATGGAATCCCATATAAGTCTTGCTGTTGGATCAGTCTATTTGAATTGTTTGGATATGTTACTTAACTGTCCAGCCCATACAAGTATATATACCCTACCCACTAACACCCACTTAGTCTCTATCCTGAGGAAGCTTGACTGTGAAACGTACGTTGGGACATTGTGGTTATTTGCAATTGCTTATACCGATTATCTTTTTACTTTTATTGGTTTCTAGTTCTCCAGTAATCATGCTTATACGCTAGTATTTTTCACTTGAGTCATGTCATAGTATTATTACTAGTAATGAGTGAACATGCTTGTACCGAGCTCAAAAAGCTCGGGTCCCCTGCGCGCACCCAGACGGATCCGTCATGACCTCAATGCATTTCAATGGGAACGGATCCGTTTGGTGTGACACACTAGTAAACGGATCCGTCCTAAGGAAAATCTGGATTCATCTGCAGATTTATTTACTAATTTATTTAATGATTTATTTATTCATTTATTTACTACTATTCCTCTGGTGATCTATTGATGTTTTATGATTGTCTCAGTGATCAACTAGTTTTTATTACCTTTTTATCAGTTTTTCTACATTTATTATTGTATATTATTGATTTTTATCCAGCGCTGGGAACCAATAACACATTGCATAATATACATATCTAGAGATGAGCGAGCACTAAAATGCTCGTTATTCGAGTCGAACTTTTCCCGATGCTCGGGTGCTCTTTTCGAGTAACGAACCCCATTGAAGTCAATGGGAGACTCGAGCATTTTTTGCAGAGGACCAAGGCTCTGCCTAGGGAAGGCTGGGTGAAAACCTGGAAACCACAGAAAATGATGGAAACACCATGGAAATGGACAGGAAACAGCAGGGGCAGCATGCATGGATGCCTCTGAGGCTGCCTAATCCCACCATTACCCCAAATTCTCAGGCAACAGCCTGGTGGTTACCCTCATGGCAATTGTGCACACCCAGACCAAGAAAGGCGAGGCAAATACCCATCACATGTTAGGGAAGCACCCAACTAGGTGCAACGAAGGTCCATCACCGCCTGCAGGTGACACCACTGCTCATGCTGGCACTGCAGCTGAAATCAAGTTTAGTATCTGTTCTTATCAGTTGCTGTGGCTGTTGGATGTATAGTGGTGAGCATAGCTGCTTCCCAAGCATCTAAAAAATAAATCAGTACAATATCTAATACGTCCCCCTACCCGGGTAAATTGTTTGGAGAGAGGGCCTGTAGGTGGGGGGGAAGGAGGTTTCGCTGGAAGAGCCAGAGGAGTGCCCCCTGGGCTAGCGTGTGTGGTGATGACAACAGCCAGAATGGATTTGGAGAAACTGTTGCATCAACCGGTATGGTATCGGTTCTTCTCAGTTTAATACTGTATACGTCCCCTATCTTGGGACCTTATATTTTATGGATTTTTCGACCACGGAAAATGGAAAAAGAGCTTGCTCTGGCCAGGGGGGTGTCTTTCCTACTGCAGCTAAGGGGACGTGTCCATGCGCTGCCTATCACAGGTCAGGAGGCAATTAAAAGAAGAACCAAAAAAAAACATCAGTACAATATCTAATACGTCACCTATCCGGGTAAATTGTTTGTAGAGAGGGCCTGTAGGTGGGGGGCAGGCTGGGGGGAAGGAGGTTTCGCTGGAACAGCCAGAGGAGTTCCCCCTGGGCTAGCGTGTGTGGTGGTGACAACAACCGGATGTAGTTAGAATGACGACACAGGACCCCAACTTAAAAATTTAGCATCAACCGGTACAGTCGTAAATTATGAGATTGATCAATTGTGGTATGTCTTCTATGTATACTACTCAGTTTAATACCGTATATGGCAGCTATCCGGAAAAATAGTTTGTAGAGAGAGAGAAAGATAGGACAAAGAAGTAAATTGTTTGGAGAGAGGGCCTGTAGGTGGGGTGGCAGGCTGGGGGGAAGGAGGTTTCACTGGAAGAGCCAGAGGAGTGCCCCCTGAGCTAGCGTGTGTGGTGGTGACAACAGCCGGGTGTAGTTAGAATGACAACGCAGGACGCCAACTTAAAAATTTAGCATCAACCGGTACAGTCGTAAATTATGAGATTGTTCAAGTGTGGTATGTCTTCTATGTATACTACTCAGTTTAATACCGTATATGGCAGCTATCCGGAAAAATAGTTTGTAGAGAGAGAGAGAGAAAGATAGGACAAAGAAGTAAATTGTTTGGAGAGAGGGCCTGTAGGTGGGGTGGCAGGCCTGGGGGGAAGAGGTTTCGCTGGAAGAGCCAGAGGAGTGCCCCCTGGGCTAGCGTGTGTGGTGGTGACAACAGCCGGAATGCATTTGGAAATACTCTAGCATCAGCCGGTGCGGTATCGATTCTTCTCAGTTTAATACCGTATACGTCCCCTATCTTGGGACCTTATATTTTATGGATTTTTCGACCACGGAAAACGGAAAAAGAGCTTGCTCTGGCCAGGGGAGTGTCTTTCCTACTGCACTAAGGGGACGTGTCCATGCACTGCCTATCACAGGTCAGGAGGCAATTAAAAGAAGAAACAAAAAAACATCAGTACAATATCTAATACGTCCCCTATCCGGGTAAATTGTTTGTAGAGAGGGCCTGTAGGTGGGGGTCAGGCTGGGGGGAAGGAGGTTTCGCTGGAAGAGCCAGAGGAGTGCCCCCTGGGCTAGCATGTGTGGTGGTGATAACAGCCGGATGTAGTTAGAATGACGACACAGGACC